>JAWNNV010000428.1:0-28482 GCA_035044485.1 Scaptomyza reducta
TTTGCCACTCCTACTTGCTCTCTTAAAAAACTAGTCTTGTGTCACTTGACTATATGTTCGCGATCTTCGTAACCTTACGCTACGCGGTGCGCCCCTCGGTCGGATGGGCGGGATGTGGGTCGCTTTGTGCTTGGGTCCGCGCGTTAACAAGCCGGTGCTTGGTATCGTTGGGCCACTTGAATGTACTGTCCGTTTGTACATCTACGTCCAAATAATTATTTATAATTATTTATTATATGTACATATATTTTTAGGACTGTGATCGTATCTTTAGATGTGATTGTCTTATTATTTGTGTTCGTTTCTGTAATATGTCTTGCTCATTACGTAAATGTATGTTTATGTGTATTTTACCACCATATAATTTATAGGTTAATTAGAAGGCCCGCTGAATAACAACTATTTTAATTTACTGCCCGAAAAGTCGTTGCATTGAAAACTGTAAAAGTACCTTTCCACCTTCCGTACTGCATTTAATCCCAACAGATCCTAAAACTGCAACAGTACTTTTCCACTTTCTGTACTGCATTTAATCCCAAAAGATCCTAAAATTAGGTCGGAGTGGTTGTCCAGCTGCGAATTGAAATCTAGTTTTAACAAGTAAGAACGCTCTAGTCGAGAAATCCCGACTAGGCTATACCCTTAACCCGATACTTTACGCATACAGTCAGTGATTGCAAGTATGTGTGAGTGTGTGTATGTGTACGCGTATAGTGCATACCTTCTTAATTTCAATACTCCAGTGTTTCTCTCAACCGATTTCAATACAAATTTCACAGATTTTCATTATTTAGTCTAATCTTTTAAACTGCATCATAAAGTTTTCCAAATTCATGATTTTGTTGTTATCGATCACATTTTTATATCGGAAACGGGTAGAGTTATCGAAAATCTAAAACAAACTTGTACTGCGCGGGGATTAGGGAGCTTATGTACCAAATCTGGAGTCTCTAGCTCTTATAGTCTCTGAGATCGACGCGTTCATACATACGGACGGACAGACGGACAGACGGACATGGCTATATCGACTCGGCTGTTGATGCTGATCCAGAATATATATACTTTATGGGGTCGGAGATGCTTCCTTCTCCCTCTTACATACTTTTGCACAAAACCATTATACCCTTTTTACCAATTTTCATTGGTCAAGGGTATAAAAATGTAGTATCTAAAAACCAGAGTGATCGGTGAGGCGGAAAAATTAATACGCCAAATCGACTTGAAAAATGATAACTACATCCACGCATGGATTGGTTGAAGAAGACAGCCGTTGAGTGATTAAATTAGATTCAACGACAAAAATTGTGCGTCAACTGCCTCAAAGGAGATCACATGGCAAAGGCTTGGCCAAGTCGTTTTAAATGCTTCAAGAGCCAAAAAAGACAACACTCTGATTTGGAAAAATCTTCAATGGAGCACCAAAATCCAATTGTAGCATCAGCAAGTGGCAAAAATATAAATATTCTTGCAAAAGCAAAGTTATTATTCCAAGGAAATAATAGTCAAAAACCACTTTCAAGGCATTGCTAGATTCTGGATGTTTAAAACGACACGACTCCCCACTACAGACAAGCAGAGCTCTTGTAAATCTGTTGGTAAAGTAATTACACAACGACTTTACAATGCGGATCGAAAAATTTATTCTACCACACATCATTACGGATCAGCCAGCCCAAAGCATAAATGATAAAGATTGGAACATGCCAGCAACCCTATCATTGGCAGATTGGCAGATCCTCAATTCAACAAACCGGCCAAAAACGACATGCTCATCGGTGCGGAACACTATTATGCACTATTCCTCCCACAACAACACATAATACCCTATGGTCCAATCATGAAAAAGACCAAATTGGGATAGGTTGTGGCTGGAAAAATAAAAGAATCAAGAAAGTCAGCAGCCACTTGTGCGGTAGCTACAGGAGAAGAAACGAATACAATATTAGAGCGATTCTGGAAACTAGACAATTAGGAAACACCAGAAAAACATCGTACACCGTCTGAAAAGGAATGTGAAAAACACTTTACTCGTGAAATTGCCGTTTTCTGAACATTCTTCAGCCCTGGGGCCCTCGCTGAAGATTGCAGAAAAAAGGTTCCTCGCACTGGAAAGAAGGACAGGAAAATATATGTGGACTTCATGAACGAATACGAAGAATTGGGTCACATGAAAACTGTTCCTCGGAAACTCGTTCAAACATTATTTCATCCCCCACCACTGTGTGCTGAAACCTGAGAGCAGCTCCACGAAGTTAAGAGTAGTCTTCGATGCATCATGCAAAACGTCGACAGGAATATCTTTAAATAACATACTGCAAGTAGGACCCACTGTGCAAAGCGATCTGATGTCAATCCTACTGAGGTTCAGAACGCATAAGTATGTATTTACTGCGGACATGTACCGCCAAATATGGATCAATCCAGAAAACCAATTTCATCAGATGATAGTTTGGAGAAATAATCCAAATGTGGAATTAAAGTACTATCGACATAAAACGGTTACCTATGGTACAGCATCGGCTCCATTTCTGGCAACTAAGTGTCTTAATCACTTAGCCTCACTTCATATAAGCACCATCATGATCTTCTGCCTTAAGGGATGATTTATACGATTGTCTCACAGGAGCAGACTCGCTCCAAGAAGCAATCCAAGTTCGACAGGAATTGAATTAAATACTGCTCCCAAACGGATTCAAATTACGCAAATGGTGTTCAAACAATGAGCAAATTCTTCAAGGAATACCCAAGGACGACATAGTAAGCAACATTAAGCTTGAAGAAACACTGGCCCTTTGGATGCCAAAAAGGGATCAATCGTGCGGCCGCACGCAACGCAGCACAGCAAAAAGGTAAAGGCTCCAGTTGTGGTAAAGGCAAAGATATTTATGCAACTACTCTGGGAATCAAAACTCGACTGGGACGGTGAACTACCTACGAACCTCCAGAACGAGTGGAAGGACTATCGAGAGGATTTGCAGAGTCTTAACTTCATGCAAATTCCCAGGCACATATACGAAGGAACGGCACACATTTGTAGATGCGTCCAAGCAGTCTAGAACTATGTGCTGCATTGTTGGGTGCTGAGCTCACGGACAGGATTCGTCGAGATCTCAACCTTGACTCCACCACAGTACCAAGATACTTTTGGTCGGATTCTACAGTTGTTCTTTCGTGGATCAATGCTCCGTATTCCACATATCATACGATTGTGGTCAATCGAATAGCAAAAATTCAGGCAGTGACAAGTCAAAATAACTGGCGGCATGTTTCATCTGCCAACAACGCAGCAGATGTTCTCTCAAGAGGAATATCTGCACGAAAATTATGGCTCTATGGCTCTATGGACTCTTTTTGCATGGCACTCCAGACAATTGGATAGCCCCTCTCATCATCTCTCCAAGCTGGAAAGGAAAACAAAGCATATCAACCTAGCTGCAACTAAATCAACAATAGGCGAAGAGTTGTATACCTCTGCCGACACAGCAACTCATTGCATAAGCTACAACGCATTGTTGCGATTCTGCTACAAACGGTACAAGTCAGCGACTACGCTGTGTAAAGGGGAACTGGACGGCGCTTGTAATTTCATTTTGAAGACGATACAGCAAGCTGAGGTCCCAAATAACCACCAATACAAGGATCAGACGGACTCATGCGAGTTGGAGGTAGATTGGAGCAAGCCTCACTCCCTTACAATGCAAGGCACCAGATTTTGCTGCCTTACAACGATTCAATAGTAAAAATGATACTATAAGAGCTGCATGAAGACAACATGCACTACGATGCCCAAGCCTTACGAGCAGCTGCCAGATAATACAATACAATATTGGATCCAGAACGACAAAACTATGTCAAGAAACATCGTTCACAATTGTGTAACTTGCAACAAGGCAAAACCCAAGTTGATTAACCAAATTATGGGCAATTTGACAGCCGATCGAGTAATACAAACACGTTTTTCACTTCAGGCGTAGACTATTGCGGACTAATCTTTATCATATTCATCAAAAAATTCGGGGAAAAAGACCAGATAAAGCTTACATAGCCGTATTCTCTACAAAGGCGGTTCACCTCGAGTTGGTTAGCGTCCTGACTACAAATGCCTTTTTAGGAGTCCTGCGGCGCTTCCTAAGCCGCCGCGGCAA
The DNA here is from genome assembly GCA_035044485.1 of Scaptomyza reducta. Classification (NCBI taxonomy): domain Eukaryota; kingdom Metazoa; phylum Arthropoda; class Insecta; order Diptera; family Drosophilidae; genus Scaptomyza; species Scaptomyza reducta. The sequence continues at coordinate 4,146 of JAWNNV010000428.1, forward strand.
ATGTCAAACGATTCATTGTGACAATGCAAGCAATTTTGTTGGAGCAAACAACCAACTAAAGGAACTGGAAGGATCAATATTTGGCGGGAAGGCTTAAGCAGAGATCATCAATCACTGCAACAAAAACAAGTTGCCTTCCAATTTATATCGCACGAGCTCCATCATTTCGAGGCCTATGGGAAGCTGCGGTGAAGTCTGCAAAACGACTTCTGGTTACTACGACAAATACCGCATCTCTAACATTCGAAGAACTAAAAACGGTTATCATTGAAATTGCAGCTATTTTGAACTCTCGGCCAATTATACCAATGTCAAATAACACTACGGACAACACAGCCCTCACCCCAGCACATTTTCTGATTGGTGAAACGCTGACTGCTCTCTTCGATGTCAACACAGACCGAAACGAAAAATCCTTACTAAAACGGTGGGGACTAGTATCCAGACTCAAGCAAGGATTTTGGAAGCAAAGGTCAGAGGAATATTTACAAGTTTTGCAAGTTAGACATAAGTGGAAAGCAGTCAATCCCAATATTAAAGAAGGTATGCTTGTTCTAGTCAAAGAAGACAACATACCTGTGATGAGTTGGCCAATGGGACGGATTGTAAACACATATCCAGGCCAGGATAATCACGTTCGTGTAGTTGATGTTAAAACTGCCTCAGGCACATACATGTGCCCCATAACCAGGCTTGCACCATTATTTCCAGAAGAGATGACCAAGCGCGGGGAAACAGATAAAAATGAGGCTGCCACTACACCCGTGCCACCAGCATCCCCAAGACGATTAACACTGGATCTAGATGATGGGTGATCACCGTTTCAACGGCCGGGAGAATGTTTAGGTTCATAGAAGTAAAACACTCATTTAAATCATAAGCCATTTATCGTACGCTGCAGATAGCGCAGACACACAACACACAAGATGCACCCAATCCATGTGTTGAGATTAGAATATGTTTTTCACACTATCTGTCGAGCGGCCTGCAGTTAGCAGATGGTGTCACAGGCGTCATAAAGAAGATAACATTAAGTCACGAATAGAAGAGTTTTGTATGTTTGCTTTTTGATAGCCGAACTAGTCAGTGTTCTACAGTCTTAGCAAAGATATATAAGTCTATTCACTCATCTCCATCATCGCATTTACTGTGCGCAACGAAAGTCCAACTAGTTACAAGTGCTAGTTGCGACGCCTTTTAGTAGTCAGTTTATGTGCTGAATACTTCCTTTACTATACATGCGAACATATACCAAGAATTTACTTAATAAAGTCAGAGCGAATCAACTCTTGACGTATTCACTCCATGCATAGCCTAATTTGTCCATAGTACCGATTGCGGCGCTACTTTGCTACTGGTACATGAACCAGTGGTACATTAAAGAAAATTATACATCGTACAACAACGGTTCTGGCCCATAAGCTGATGAGAAAGAAAAAATTGATGTGTTCTCGTGTGAAGGTTTATTACAAACTAAAACATGAACTGAAGAAGTGCGACATACGCTCAATACAATATCAGCGTATTCTTGGCTTTCCATTCATTTTCTTAACTAACTGTTAATATACTTATTCGCATTATGTGAGTATCAATCTATACACACACAATGGATACAATTTCAACACCAACTAATATTTTAGTACATTAGTTGGTCTTATTTATGCGTCTGTTTGAAGCCGCGTGGGCATTATTATTTCAACAAGCCACGAGTTGGATGACAATTACTATGCGTTGGTGAACTGGTGGTCTTGCGAATGCTTCCGTTTGAATCCGCGTTGTTATTATTATTATTAGTATTTTATTATTCCACGAGTTGGGCGCTACTTAACGATATTTATTGCTATATTATTACATTTATAAATGCAATTGAGTAGTACGTAATAGTACAATAGTTCCTGATGAATCCTGTATTTGGGATACCATATACAAGATCCATATTCCAGAATCGGTCGTACGAGAGAAATACACAAATTTTTTGTTATGTACGGTGTCGTGGAATTCATTCAACCAGCGCTTAATGAACACCAAAGCTCCTGATGCTCGATTCGCAATGGCAGAGATATGCTTGTCAAACTTAAGCTTTGGTCTTTCTGCAACCCATTCAATCCGATCAAGTGGTTTCTTTTCCAGATTATAGATGTTACATGTTAGATTATGGATCACAAATTAACGTACAATCAGAATGACTCGCTTCATTACTGTCTTTAAAACGATACAACTCCACACTACGAATCGATGGCATGTGAACAACCAAAGACAAGCAGAGCTCGTGTAAATCTGTTAGTAAAGTCATTACACAACGACTTTATAATGCGGATCGAAACATTTATTCTACCGCACATCATTACGGATCAGTCAACCCAAAGCATAAATGATACAGATTGGAACATGCCTACAACCCTACCGTTATCAGATCCCCAATTCAACAAACCGGGCAAAATCGGCATGCTCATCGGTGCGGAACATTATTATGCACTATTCCTCCCACAACAACACAAAATTCCCTCTGGTTCAATCATGCAAAATACCAAGTTGGGATGGGCAGCAGCCATTTGCGCCGTAGCTACTGGAGAAGATTAAGAATAATACAATACTGGAGCGATTCTAGACCATAGATAACTTGGAAACAACAGAAAGGCATCCTACGCCAACTGAAATGGAATGCGAGAGCCATTTAATTGAGAATCTTCAGACTGCTGCAGATGGGAGATTCATCGTAAAATTTCCGTTTTCTGAACATTCTTCAGCCCTGGGGCCCTCGTTGGAGAGTGCAGAAAAAAGATTTCTCGCACTGGAAAGAACGACAGAGACAGGAACATGGAAAAAATATGTAAACTTCATCAACGAATATGAAGCGTTAGGTCACATGAAAACTGTACCTCGGAAACTCTTTCCAACAAAACATTATTTCATCCCTCATCACCGTGTGCTGAAACCTGAGAGCAGCACCACGAAGCTAAGAGTAGTCAGTCTTCGATGCCTCATGCAAAACGTGGACGGGAAAATCTTTAAATGACATACTGCAAGTAGGACCCACTGTGCAAAGCGATCTTATGTCCATCCTACTGAGGTTCAGAACACATAAGTATGTATTTACTGCGGATATAGAAAAAATGTACCGCCAAATGTGGATCAATCCAGAAAACCAATTTCATCAGATGATAGTTTGGAGAAATAGTCCGAATGAAGAATTAAAGTACTATCGACTTAAAACTGTGACCTATGGCACAGCATCGGCACCATTTCTAGCAACTAAGTGTCTAAATCACTTAGCCTCACTTCATATAAGCAAATCACCATAAGGATCTTCTGCCTTAAGGGATGATTTCTACGTAGATGATTGTCTCACAGGAGCAGACTCGATCCAAGAAGCAATCCAAATTCGACAGGAATTGGAAAAAATTCTGCTCCCCAACGGATTCAAATCTCGCAAATGGTGCTCAAACAATGAGCAAATTCTACAAGGAATACCCAAGGAGTACATAGTAAGCGACATTAAGCTTGAAGAAACACTGGAACACACAACAGTGTTAAGACATTGGGCCTTATTTGGATGCCAAAAAGGGATCATGCCTGCAACCCTACTACCAAAGACCAATTTGGGATGATTTGAGCCTGGAAAATACAGGAATCAACGATGTCCGTAGCCATTTGTGACGTAGCTATCGGAGAAGAAACGAATACAATACTGGAACGATTCTGGACGCTAGACAACTTAGAAAAAACAGAATGGCAAAGAGAAAAAGAATGCGAGAGCCGATTCATTGAGAACTTGCAGACTGATGCAGACGGGATATTCATAGTATTAAATTGCCGTTTGCTGAACATTCTTCAGCCCTCGGGCCCTCGTTGTAGACTGCAGAAAAGATTCCTCGCACTGGAAAGAAGGACATATTACGATTAAAATTATTATTTATTTTAGATACACATATAATTATGGTTTTTTACAGCTTCATATACATTTAGTATTTTTTTACAGCTTCATATATCAATAATTTTTTTTTCATACTTGACATTTCGACTAACCATGGGTCTCAGAGAAATAGGTCTAGAAATCAGTTACAGAGGTCCGATCCGAACTATACAGATTAGGAAATAGTGAATAACACACTTTCTCAAAGAGAACGCAGGAATAATGAAGAAGTTAGACGTTCTGAGAGGATTAGGAATAGGGAGCGTCAAGAATTAAATGGAAGTAACAGTATAGTTAGGCAACAAGAAAAATTAGGTAATACTTCGCGTCGATCGAGGCGCCGACAAGACATGAATATATGGCTAGCACTTTGGAACACTTTATTCGAAGAAGTGAATCTTCAGTTAGACATACAGAATAAATTGCAGACACTTCGCGTCGATAGTGACGCCGACAAGACCCGGTTTATAGGGCTGACGAACAGAGACAAAACACTGTACAAACGTCGAACTGATATTGCAAGTAGAATTTTTTGAAGAGCAAGATATAGGAAATCCCGGTTCTAGGTTAGGGACAATCCTGTTCGTAGGTTGATTGAGCAGCCGAAAAACTCAAGGGCAAGTCGAAGTTTACGTCTTTTAGCAAGAGAAGAGGTAAGATAGCCGCAACGCAAGATTAGATAACAACGTGCGAATACCTTTCCAGAGGATAGGAACGTCTTGCGACAGACCATAATTTAGACTGAAGCGTCTAAGTCGCATTCAATACAATTGTAAAGCAGGGTCCTGATCACATCAAGTGGACAAAATATCTCGGGAAGTTATAGAAGGTAAATGCAGTGAGGCAGATAGTATAAATATTTTAAACGTTTCTACACACTTCCCTTCCTGCATTAATAGGTTTGGTTTTTGCAAGACATGCAGCAGGATCACAAAGTTAAGCAAGAAACCAAAGGCTTCAATAACGAATGGCTTAGATTTTCCGGATCTTCCCGATTGCTTAAAAGGATTAACGCCTCTCGAGGAACGGCTAATTTCCACACGCCTTCCTTTTATGATTATAAGGTCTTTAGGATGTGGCCGTCAAATCGCCATTAAGGGAGCAGTGGTCAATGTCCCAATTCCCGTAGCCAATAAAATTTTTAGTCAACACTAGAAAACACAAGATTGTTATCAATAAACCGTCGTTATCACCTTTTTCGGCTGACACTATTCCCTTTGTTGCATCAGCAGAAGATAGGGAGTTAGTTTCAGAACTAATAAAAAGATCTGCTCAGACCTCCACAAAAGAGCAAAATACTGTAGAAGATTAATGTTTGAATCCCGGAGATCAGCAAACGTTATTAGAAAACGTCCCTACTGAAAATGTAGCGGTGTAGAGAATTGTAATGGCACCTGCAGAAGGCCAGCGTCCATTAGATATGATTGTAGATTGCGACTCCGAGAAACTGGCCTTCTCAACAATATTCGATCGCATTAAAAGAAAATGAACAGAAAGTTTTACAACTATAGTTAGGTCCGAGCATAGTAAATTTTATTGATAAATTATTTCTTAACTATAAAATGTTAGAGGTGATTAATATAAGGAACAATATTTGCTTACGTAAGCACAGCGTCACTCAAGGTATTTCCGTAGCAAACGCCCTCAATAACGAACATATAGAAAATTTAATTCGCCACGATGTTGGCTATAGAGTTGTAAAAAGGTGTTCGTACGTCGCCCTGCTCGACCTGGAAAATCGGAGAAAAAAAAGTTATGACTATGATTAGGCAGTTTGGATTTCCGACATTTTTTATAACGTTCTCAGCAGCTGAAACTATATCGACGGAGCTTTTGGTTTTGGTTTCAAAAAACGTAGACAAAGTTGAAATTACTGAAGACTCAAATTTAAATTTCAAAGACAAGTCCAGTCTCATTGAATTTCCGCTCGACTGCGTACAGAGCGTTTTAGTGATTTCAATAAATTTTTGTGCTACGATCAACTAAACCTCAATTACGATCTTCTTCAACTGCAGCGAGCCAACATTGATATTCAGTTCATTTTAGATCCCTACAGTTACGTCGTTAATTATATTAGTAAGTACCAGAGAGGTATTTTAAAATTAATGCGTGATGCAGTAACTGAGATTAGTAGGGGCAATGTAACAATCAAGCAAAAGTTACAAAACATAGGCCACAAATTCATTTCGAGGACGGAAATATCCGCCCAAGAAGTAGTTTACTCGTCTGTCCGAAAGCAGTAACACTGAAGTATATATTAATACTTCATTGCCAGCGCAACAGGTTAGAATACTTAAGTCTAGGGCCCAGTTACAAAATTTACGCGTAAACTCAACAGATATATTTATTTTTAGATCACTATGTTCAGCGTCCCGTCGCCTTTAAACATTTATGCCTATCCGATTTTGCTGGTTTTTATAGTTTTAGCAAAAAGCAAATTGTTGCTCGCCAATATATTGATGATAAAAATGATAACGAAACACCCCGCACTTCTGAAGCAATTGTTTTCGCTCTTCGCGATGCTAGTGGTTATATTAGAAAGAGGATAAGTTCATCTACACTTCGTTACAGAAGATTCAATATTAACACTGATAGGACCATTATTTTCGGGAGCTAGTTATGATAAATGCGCATGGTGTGATGAAAATTCTGAACTGGTTAATCGATATTGCGAATTGTTTTGTAGCGAAATCGGGAAATGGTTGGCAATAATCGTGGAAAATATAATAGTTTGGACGTACAACCAACTTCAGGACGTACTTAGTAGTGCTGTCCGGTATGAATATATTGTAGATAACCCAGACATAGTATATAATAAGTGTTAGGATTGCCAGAAATAAATCCTCAATTAAATGCTTTAAATGTTGATGCTATCAATATAGATGAAAATGTAGGGGATAATAATTTCCGATTGATTAGCAATATTTAACACACATTTTGCACACTGCCAACCAAAAATCTGTGTGCCATAAATTTATTGGAGATGGTGCTGTTGCCGGAAAGAGCCGACTTATATCAGCAATTTATCAGTCCTTGTCGGTTTTGTACAATAAAAAGCCAGGAACAGATCCAACTTCTGTTAAAATACTTTTATGTACACCCACAGGAAAAGCAGCATTCGGAATCAATGGCTCAACACTGCATTCCATATTTTCATTATTTTCATATTTACCGTCATCATCTTGCTTTTCTTGTAACTCAACTACAAATTCAGCGTATATTCATTTTAGAAATTCATTATTACATTTTGTTCTTATTTGTAACCCTGTAATAATTTTAAAATCAGACACCTTTGTGCTGTAGAATTAATCAATTGTTATACTCTTTCAACATGTTTGTACTATGCCTTCTGGGTCTAATACGCACAATTTAATCAACACTGCAATTATAATCCTATTTGTAGCTATTAGTAAATGCCGTGCTCTTTTGAATATTCTTCGTAAAATATTAGCAGTGAAAAGAGTACCTCGATCACTAATAACTCGCTTTGGATTACCAAATACTTCGGCCTGCTTCTGCAACTTATCAACAACGTCGTTTGCTCTTGTGCTTTTTTGTTGGGTGCAACTAAACCAAATTTGGAAAACCGTCAACTACACCTAAAATGTGGTTATACTGTTTTCTATTCAGCTCCGTTGGCCCTATATGGTTAATATGATATGTTTTTAAAGGAATACCTGACTTGTCGATAGGATTCAATAAGCATTCATTTTTGCCATACTTGGAATCACCTACAATGCATTCTACGCACGATTTCATAGCTAAATCAACTTTTCTTGCCAAGTCTGGAATGAAGTAATCACGTCTTATGATTAGCTTAATAATTTTAGTTTCATCCTCTATTTTTGACGGTATGATTGGATTGTTATGTCAAATAATAATCATCATAGGTACATGTCTCTAAAACAAATTTATCCATTCATCCTGCCTCTGTGCCTGCAATATACTTAGTTTAAGCGAGTCTTGTAACAATAAACAATGCACTCAGCTCAGAGCATCTACATGCTTCATACTTGTCCCTGACCGATGTTCAATTTCGTAATCGAAATCTTGTAAAAAGAGATACTTTAACGGAAACATCTTGTTTTTTTCATGATCATGGCAAACGCATTTATCGATTCAAAGAATTCTAGTGCATTACAGTCGCAAAGCATTACTGTTTCGGCTTTTTGTTCGTATAACCTTAACACTGCGGAACTTAGTAAGCAACATTTTAATTGCTTGAATGCTTAATTATAACGTTCTTCTTTAACAAGTTACTCAACGGCCTAGGAGTGGACAAAAAATCTTTGACACACCAGCGAAAATAAGAAGGTTTTATTATCGACATTTTTCCCATTTAATTTTTAATCCTGACACCTGAGCAACGTTTAAACAACGTTATTATATCGTCCATATCTACAAAAATCGTACTTTCATCGCTCAACTTTCTCAGAACTGCAAAAATATATCTCATAAATTTATTCATAAATTTGGAATTAGAAAATCCAAAGGGAACGAAACAGAACTCGTGCTGGCCTGTAGGTGTTAGGTCCAGAGTTGTAAACACTTTTCCATTTTTACAGCTTTTGTAAAACATCGCCAATCAAAACCATTGAAAAATTATCACGAATAATTTTCTCATTATGTTTCCGATAATATCAAAATAGTCTTTTAGTGCCATCTCTCTTCGACACTAACACAATAGGAGACGCATATTCTGAAACGCTATTACGAATTATCCCTTTTTTCAACCAATCTCTGATTTGTTTATCAACTTCTTCGCTATCTACATATGGTAAACGTCTAGGTCTCTGATAGACTGGAACTTCGTCGGAGAGGATTATTTTCATTTCAACTGGACTTGATATTGGCTGCTCTGGCTTGTAATCCTCAATTAACTTTTTGACTTTTGCCTTTAAATTAATGTTTAAGTGCGCAATATCTACTTCTGGAGTTAACTTGTTACTAATATCGACTGATAACAACTGTTGAAGAGCACTTTGTAATTCCAGAATGTTCGTCTTTTGTCCTTTATGTATTGTAGTGTGGACTTCGTTATGGTGAGCTAATCGATGATTTTGTTTTTCATTAAGCTTCTCCGCAGCTTGAAAAACTAATCCTTTTGAACTAAACGATGCATTCACCATATTCAAAATATCGCAACCGATTACTCCGTCGTATAGACTATCTTCATCACGGACGACATGGAAACACATTCTAATTGGAACACCATCAAGACTTGTCGAAACTATAAAAGAACCCAAAGTGTAAATCTTTTTCCCACCTATACCAAACAATTCTTTTACATTAGACTTAAGAACAACGGGGTAAACTTCCTTGTAAATTGTTTCCCGAATAGTACACAGATCGCTACCAGAATCAAACAAAGCTGTGACTATCTTGCCATCAATAAAGACTGTCTTAAAAGAACAGTTAAAAAATGACTGACACTGTTGCATAATGTCTGATTCCTTCTTAATTTGTTTATCGAATGTGTTTGCCTTGCACTGATTTTTCATGAGTCCTATTTTATTGAATTTAAAACATTTAAATCCTTTATCCTTACATTCTTTTGAGAAGTGATCGTTTCCACCACATTTGAAACAACGCCTAGCTGAATTGTTCTGGACTTGATTATTGTCAGACTTTAAACTCATTCAGATTTGACGTATGATATAAGCAACTTTTATTCTGCCTATTCTTTTATTCTCTATTCCCAATCCTTTCAGAACGTTTAAATTCTTCATTATTCCTGCGTTCTCTTTGATAAAGTGTGTTACACTCTTTCCTGCTCTGTATAGTATATATATATATTTAGTATAGTAATTGCCCTAGGCAAGGTTAGTTGAAAAAAAGACTTCGATTTTTAAAAATCCTTGGTGACGAACAACTACTTTTAAACAATTACGTAACGAAACTCAGAAAATTTCTTGACACAATCACACAGTATAATTTATATACACAACCGATCGATTTCGAAGTTTGTAATGAACTATCTCAAAGACAGCAGTAATGCTGTCATATGTCAATATTGTTTTTCGTAAATGGACAAGTGTTGACTTTTTTATTGACAAAATTTTCCTAAAAAGTAATCCAGTGCCAAAATTCCCCATTACTTGGCTAATTTTAGTAGGTAGGAAGTGCCAGTTTTTGCAAATGTTTTTTAGCGAAGGTACTAGAGGCTTGTCGAAAGAGCATGTATACAATCAAACACATTTGCCTTATAACAACAGTTACATATAAAGCAGACCATAATTTAATTCATAACCAAACACAACTTATGTTATAACAAACTGGAGAGCACAGACCTTTTTTAATGTGTCTATATACTTGTCCACAAATTATTTAAGTTCCCTGCACAGCAGTTGTCTACTTATTTTGCACTCGTAATATGCTGCAGTCATCATACACATGCCTGTATGTGCAAGCTGCCGGTTGGTGTGGTATTTGATCAAAACAAATATACGAATTGGTATAACTTCTAAGTTTCTTAATCGATTTTGATGATGATGATGTCATTAATATATTATGTGCATGTGCTGGATATTGAAAATTCAATCATCGAAGCCCCACCATCACCGTATTTGGTACCGTTTGCACTCGATGTAGTAGTATCTCGAATCGGCCTTCATCTGCACTTGTCCCTTTAGCAGCACCGTAGGCCAAATGGACCACCTCTTATGCTTCGCGGTCGCATGATCTCGACGCCCCGGGACTCTCTTGAAAACCCTGACAGCCGCCGGTACTGGGGATCCGACCCCAAAAAAAATATTTATACATAAAACCAAAAACCTGTGTCTTATATTCATTTAATACATTTAATATAGCTGGATTCTGGCTGTCTTCTCTCTACCTTACTTGTTTGTCCTAAATTCAAACAAAACATTATTAAACGTTATTTGACCTTTTTATTTATATGTTCTAATCTAAATTAATTTCTTTCTAATAATTCGTTTTCTAATGCATATGCTCTATGCATATCTTTTATTAATGGTGGGGTTTTTATTATTCTTCCTTATTTTGGTTATTATATTTAAATAAAAATTGAAAATTATTAAGTTTAACAAACCCGTCTTCGTTATTGATCTCGCTTATATAGTCCTTAATGAACGTTCGGTCTAATAAGACGTCCAAATTTGTAGAAAAATGATGTATGTAAAATTTCTGAGCTGTTGGAAAACCTCTGCTCGGCGCTAATGATATGCTTGTGTTAAATTTTACTTCTCCACTTATGGTATGACACGTAATGTTTTCTTTAGATGTTTTGTAATTAAAGAAATTTTTATTCATAATATTTACTGATGACCCTGAATCTATTATTCATCTAATTTTTTCGTTGTATTAGTTTCCGATGCTGTTTGATGAAAATGTTTTGATTTCTATTAATTGTGTGGGTTGAGACCTTGTTGATTTCCAGAACTCTGATTATTATATGGATTATGATTTTGTTGGATTTTTGGATAATGTTTTTTATTGTAAAATGTATGTCCTTTATGGTAAGTTGTGTTATTTTATGTTTTGTTTTTTCTAATATATGGTGTTTATATACCCTTATTCCTGGGTATTTGCTTTTAGTTTATCCTTTACCAACGTCTGCACATGACTGACCGGGGGTTAACTGCGAGTAATTGCGGGCCTGCAATGCACCAAGTGCTGGACTGGTTTCAGTCCAATACTTTTGTAGACATACCAGGTCTTTGTTAACAAACGCATTACGAATTGATTGCGTCGTGTGGTTATGTTCACTTAGAATAGTTGGGGCTGCTGTACTATATGCCGAAGCTATTAGTTTATGACGGGTGTATGTTTCGTTCGATAGGTTAATATTGTATTGAACTTAGTTCTTAAATTGTATTTTTTTAACGGTAAAGCGTATTGGCGATCGAACGCTATTTCCGTTTATGATAATGTTTTTGTCTTTGCACCAACTTATACAAAGCGATCACGTGTTAACATTACTGTTTCGACCCCGAACTGTCTGGCTTTACAATTTGAAGACTAAACAAAAGAGAGATAGATACGCATGCATTTTTATATGAGTTGTTTCTAAAGCTTTTTCTATTGGAGAGTATGAAGTTAACTGTGATTAGATTTCAAAACTCAGGAAGCGATTTTACTGTTGAGAGAGAAAGAGCATTCCAGCATCCAAACTGTTATATATGCATTTTATCGCAGGCGACAAATTTGTCAAGAACAACTTGCTTCAGGAGTCCAAATGAACTTTTTCTTGTTTTTCAAAAACTCTGTAATGGGATAAGCAAGCTCTGCAAAGTTTTGTATAAAACGCCGGTACCAATTGCAAGCTCCAAAAAAACTACGAATTTAAGATTCTTGGGCGCTGGCCAGTTAACAATACAAGATATTTTGCTGGGATCAGTAGAAATTCCTCCACAGCCAATAGTAAAACTCAAATAAATGATACTCTTAAACCAAGTTTTTTTTATACCCTTAACCCATTGAAAATGGGATTTGTGCAAAAGTATGTAACAGGCAGAAGGAAGAATCTCCGACCCCATAAAGTATATATATTCTTGATCAGCATCAACAGCCGAGTCGATATAGCCATGTCCGTCTGTCCGTCCGTCCGTCTGTCCGTCTGTCCGTCCGTATGTATGAACGCGTCGATCTCAGAGACTATAAGAGCTAGAGACTCCAGATTTGGTATATAAGCTCGCCTAATCCCTAGGCAGTAGATTTTAGATTTTCGATAACTCTTCCCGTTTCCGATATACACATGTAATCGATAACAACAAAATCTTCAATTTAGAATACTTTTTGATGCAGTTTGAAAGATTAGACTAAATAAAGACAATGTGTGAAAATTTTATTGAAATCGGTTGAGAAACACTGGAGATATGGAGTATTGAAATTAAGAAGGTATGCCCTATACGTGTATACATACAGACACTCACACATACTTGCAAGCACTGCCTGTATGCGTAAATTATAGGGTTAAGGGTATAGTACTAGTCGGGATTTCTCGACTAGAGCCTTCTTACTTGTTTTATTTAGTGTTATCCAAATCCATATGGAATTACCTTGAATTAAATGCGAGACTTCAAAAACTGAGGTGCTAATTTTGCATTAAAATTCTGCGTAAATTTGCTAAAGGGAAAATTGCATCTAAAAATTTCTTGTCCCTCTCTAAACGTAACTGGCTTTGAGCGAAGATTTTATTGTTTTTCATTCCTTTCAAATGCTAGACGGATATTTGATTTGATATCACTGCGCAACATTGTAAGGTTATCGGTTCGAGATAAGGGAACTTTTTCTTCTTCTAGCAGTGACAAATCTTTTAAGAGCCGACAGTCTGATCCGTTATCTTATCTATACCAAACAGAGCTTTATATGGCGAACATCTCAATGATTGATGTACCGAAGATCTTAAGGCACATGAGATTCCTGTGAGGTTCTGGTCCCAATCTGTTTGATCATTTTTTAAATAAGATCGCACTGCCGCTAATATAGATCGGGTAACTCGCTCAATTACTCTGAGGCGAATATAAGGCTGTATACACATATCTTATTACAAACTTTGTAAGGAATGTGTTAAAATTTTATCTTTTCTAAACGGATCTGCCAGTCGCATCAGAACCGCTAAATGTGATTGCAAAGTCTTCGGATACAAAGATCGTCTATATAGCCAAAAACGGAATATCGTAAATCAGGGGTACGTCCATCAAAATCCACATTGTGAATGGTACATTACACAATCCAAATGGCATTACATTGAATTGATAAAGGGGTCTACCCGGAACAGTAAAAGCTTTTAAAGGCTTTGACTCCTTATCCAACTTAATTTGCCAATAGGCATCTTTTAAATCGAGCTTCGAGATTAAATTTGCCTTGGGCAAACGAGCTAAAATTCCATCGATGCTGGGTAACGGATATGCATCTTTTCCTGTAGCATCGTTAAGTTTTCGAGCATCAAGGCAGAGCTTTATTTTATTGGGCTTGAAAACTAATCTCATGGGTGAACTAATGGCGCATTAATGGATGGTTCAATAATATCCATAGAGAGCATTCGATCAATCTCCGTAAATAAAACCTTTTTGATCGCGGGTCTGACAGGGTAAAATCGTTGTTTTACTGGCTTTGCATCTCCGATGTCAATATGATGCTGAATTAAATTCGTGCGACCCAAGCCAGTATCACAGTTGGGAAATATTTTTTCACTACTTCAAGCTGTTGCCTTTGCAAGAAAGTTAAAGGATGGATATCCTCTGAGCTATCAGTATTCTGCGACAAATCTATGGAATGATTATTTTAGGCGCAAGCTCAAAAGTTTTCCAGAAATCTATGCCAAGAATCAGTTTCTGTCGAATTGAAGGGATCGTGTAAAATTGCATTGGCTTCTGCACGCCATTTTAAGTCAGTAAAACGTGTAAAACTCCTAAATCCGTATGGCATCTTTCATCAGCAACATATGACCCACATGGTGTAAACTCTGGAATTCACCACAATTTTCTGTCGCTAAACTAGCTCCTATGCAACTGACATTTGCTCCAATAAATATTCAATAATCCAAATTCTTTAAACTCAAGAAATCATTCTTGATTTTATTTTCATTTGTGTGCATTTTATTTCGTTGGGTTCATCCTGGTGGTAATAAAAATAATAATAATAAACCTTTTCGACCGCGGGTCTGACAGGGTTGTTCGTTGTTTTACTGGCTTTGCATCTCCGATGTCAATATGTTTCTGAATTAAAATCGTGCGACCCAAGCCAAAAATTTTTCAGAAATCTATGCCAAGAACCAAATAACAAATAATAATAATAAACAAAATAAACGTTTCAGTTCTTCGAGGAATTTACGATTACTTCCTCCAATACAATTATATACTTTTCTTAGTAGTTCTTCACATGGTGTTTGTGTTTTGAAGGTAGCGATTAGTATGCTCCGTAGTGTTGTCCAATCTCCTGGTAAGTGTCGTAATGATGCCCTCACAGCTTCTTCGTATAACTGCATCTCAATTGCGCTATACATTATACTGAGTGTATACAAAACTGACATATACAAAACAAGTAAGAATGCTCTAGTCGGGAAATCCCGACTAGACTATACCCTTAACCCTATAATTTACGCATGCAGTCAGTGATTGCAAGTATGTGTGAGTGTGTGTATGTATACGCGTATAGTGCATACCTTCTTAATTTCAATACTCCATATCTCCGGTGTTTCTCAACCGATTTCAATAAAATTTTCACAGATTGTCATTATTTAGTTGATTTGATTGAAGATTTTGTTGTTATCGATTACATGTGTATATCGAAACGGGAAGGGTTATCGAAAATTTGAAACAAACCTGTACTGCCTAGGGATTAGGCGAGCTTATATACCAAATCTGGAGTCTCTAGCTCTTATAGTCTCTGAGATCGACGCGTTCATACATACGGACGGACGGACAGACGGACATGGCTATATCGACTCGGCTGTTGATGCTGGGGTCGGAGATGCTTCCTTCTGTCTGTTACATACTTTTGCACAAAACCATTATACCCTTTTTACCCAATGGGTTAAGGGTATAAAAAGACAACAGAAGGAGACGCCTGCAGATGAAAGCATTGGTGGACCGATTTCCTGCGCAGTACGTCAATACTGTGATGCAGGCATCAACACCATTTTTACAAGACAGAAAGATAGTGATACCAAAGAAGTTGGAGCAGCGACTTGCCGCACAGTATCACAAGAACTACAAGCATTTGCAGGCGATCTGATGTATTAGCCAATATTTTCTGTACATTTCCCAATAATGAGAATATAAATCACTATTTTGTTGCGTGAAGTAAAAACAATATCTTCTCTCGATTTACCCTCACCGAATGTTCAGAAAATGTTCATGTTCGTTTATGACAATTGGTCTTTAATAGTTACATGCAAGTTAATGGTCACAACGGTCCAACAAGCAGCAAAACATTGTTGGGTTCTATACGGAAACATAAATTTAGACAGACAACTAAATCAGCCATATCATACGTTCTTTGTAAATTAGCATAATTATGACAGACAAAATGACAGTGACGACTTAAGTATTAAACATGATCTCGTAAAATCATATTGGACTGTTCAAAGTGAATTAACTTCTCAAGGAGATAAACTAATATCAATAGACGGTAAAATATCGAAAATGCAGTTGACTTTAAGGGTCAGTTTTTTATGTGGCCAAAAATGTAAGCGAAAATTACAAATTTATGAGAAGGACGAGTATTTGGTTTGATTTGGGACTTTGAAAACGATGTATTTGCCTTTAATTTGAAATTTTTAACCACTCATAGTAGCAGGTTGTCTATGGGAACCAAATGTGAGCTACTGAAGAAGGTTACGATGTCAGTTGTCGAACCGTTGGGTTATCTCTCAAATTTACTAATAGCAAATAAGATTTTGATATTAACGATATTAGATATAAAGTAGTTCATAACCTGCTCATCGCTAATCCTCGTATTTGCCTTGCACATTCGATTTTATCCAATTTCATAGATAAGACTTCGCATATCTTAATCCTGTTATCTTCGCGTTTTACCACTCATCTGCGCATTAGCATCAAATTGTAATTAAGGAAAATAATCACACAAGTTGCTGAAACATTTCGAACATGAACACAAAAAAGTGCCGAATAGCTGAAAAGATACCGAACGATCAATCCAATTGAATACCCTTGAAAATTAGTTTTTCGGCTTTAGCACGGTCTTTTTTTTTTTAATAACTTTTGATTGCTTAAGTCGTTTTAAAGACCTCAGAATCCAAACAGTTTTGAGAAATCTCATCCACTTAAATCTTTTGGGGTCGGGCAATACTATAAAATCCTGGATGTCTATGGAAACATTTACAAATTCAACTGTCAAACATTCATTTGCGGTTTGCTCAAATAGTTTCCCTTTTAGCCATTCAGAACTGGCTTTACTCAAATAGTTTCCCTCTTAGCCATGTTATTGTTTCATTTAAATGGTGTGCTTAAATTATTTGTTAGGTCCTGTTGCCTCCGACATGCTCCCCCGCTGGAATTGCGAGGGTTCCAACCGACTTTGTCTCATGGGGCAGCACAGCGATGTTGCTAATGGCTCTTTTGACGGTGCCAACTGTAGTTTTGGACCGTCTGGTCCAATAATAGTACTTTCGAATCGGCCAAGACGCCATTGAAGGAGTGGCACATTGTCGTCCTTCAGGACAACGATTGATTTGCGCATCAGGTTAGGCATTGATGAACGCCACTTTGAACGTTCCTGAAGCAGAGATAGGTAGCTGGTTCTCCATTTGCGCCAGAAGGCCTGTTTCATTTGACAGACGCGCTGCCATCGACTTAGGCGATTGATATCGATATGCGCCATGTCGGGTTCTTCGATTCTAAGTTGCCTGGTTTTTCTGAAATTGGACAAAGAGGTCGTAACGTTTAACATTGCTGAAATTTCACATATGAGGGTACGAAGATCATTGAATGTGAGAACAGATTTTCCAACGACGCGATGGAATGGTCATTGCGAATTTACCGCCGCCTCCCACAAAGCTTTGTGTTCACTATACAGAAAGTTTCCTGGCGTATTTCGAAGACAAAATGTCGACGAAGAAGAAAGCTTGGAAAGCTTAATAGGAGGCATTCCTTCACCAAAATTGCGCAACCAGGCACGCATGCAATGCTTCCTGGAACCATTCCAATTGTTGAAGGCGTTTGCTGATATACGTGTACCGCAAGGACAAAGCTATAATTCGACGCACGAACGCTTTAAGACGGAAGGCAGCAAAACGATACGCTGTTTAAATTGCAACTCAAAGGGTCATATTGCTCGGAGCTGCCGCGAACCAAAGCGTGAGCCTTGATCGTGCTATGTATGCGGAACGTTTGGACACTTCGTGGGACAATGCCCTGAAAGGCAAAGCAACCTTGTAAATAATTATGTAAGACAATTCAGAATATATTTTGCACTCGCTACTATATCTCCCTTGATTTCAGAATGCCCCGTAGACTCGGGAAGCCATCCAGTTTTAAGTTCTTATTTCGGCCTTAATCATAGCCAACTGAAAATTTTTGAAAAATTAATTTGTTATATCTGGAAAAATATATCAGAAAAATGTTATATTCATTTAAATGTTGTCGCAAACGAGTCTATGAGTCACGATATGGTCCTTGGATAGGATTTCAAGTACACATACGATCTTAATTTAGATTTAAGCACTTTGAAAATGGTTTAAGGATATTAAATCAAGTTACAGATTGAAAACCCAAACAATTATGACAACAGTTAGTGACAAAGATAATACGACAGGTACGACAACAGTTAGTGACAAAGACAATACCACAGTTATGACAACAATTACTGACAAAGACAATACCACAGTTATGACAACAATTACTGACAAAGATAATACAACAGGTAGTCCTAAAATTGCAGTTAGTCCAACAGCCAATTCAGTAGTTAATCATACAAACAATACCGAATTTCCTATCGAAAATTGTCACAACGAAATTTTTAACATCGACTTTTCGGATGACAAAACGATTGAATAACAATATCTTAGACGACATAAAGTACGCGACACAATAGAAATTTGAAAAATTAATAATTAAAATTTAAATAGGAGCAGTAAAGCCCGACAATCCGATCGTCAAATAAAACTGGATTTAGAAAAGTTGAAACCCTTTAGCTGTGCTCCCAGACTTCTCTCGTACACAGAAAAGGACAAATTACTAAAATTAATAGACGAATATTTAAAAAACGGATTTATGCAGCCTAGCATTTCAGAATATGCCTCTCCGATAGTTCTGGTAAAGAAAAAAACAGGAGATCTTAGACTTTGCATAGACTTCAGAAAACTTAACAAAGTGTCAATAAAATATAACTATACTTTACCGCTCATCGTTGACTTACTCGACAGTTTAGTTAATAAAACCGTGTTTTCCAAATTGGATCTTAAAAATGGATATTTTCACATATTTGTTGACAAAGAGTCAACTAAATACACATTGTTCGTTACTCCTTTAGGACAGTATGAGTTTCTAAAGATGCCAATGAGACTGAAAACAAAGTCACAGTATATATGTAGGATATTATGGTAGCCAGCAAAAACGTGACGAACATCTAGAAACCCTCAAAGAAATTTTTACAAGGCTAGTGCAAAACAAATTGGAGATACGTATGGACAAATGTGAACTTTGAATGACAAAGGCATAGAAGCGGTAAAAAATTTTCCAGTACCAGAGAAAACACATACCGTTCTATATTGGACTATGTTCATATTTTCGCAGGTTCATAAAAGATTATTCAAAAATAGCCAAACCGTTATATGACTTATAGAAAAGGATAAACATTTAGAGCTTACCGATAATGAATTAAATTGTTTTCAGGAACTTAAGGAAAAGTTAGTTGTCACCGTATTAGTAATTTACGATTACAAGGATGAGATTGAGTTACACTGCGATGCCAGTGCTTTAGGTTTTGGTGCAGTGTTGCTTCAAAGGAAACAAGATGGAAAACTTCATCAACTTGAAATGCGAAACGGAATAATTTATCGAAAAGCAAATGATGGTAGAATATTATTTTACCAGAAGAGATGGAGGACCATGTATTATACAAATACCATAATGAAATAGGACACATAGGCAGAGACAAAATGGAAAATGTAAAAAGCAAAAGTTACTGGTTTCCCAAGATTAAGGATTGTGCTCACATTGAAAATTGTTTAAAATGCATAGCTTTCTCGCAAAAGACAGGAAGAGGGGAATATTTACTACATTGCATCCCTAAATGCAACAAGCCGTTTGAGATGGTACACATCGACCATTATGGACCTGTCGATTCGGGCAGATCAAAGAAACACATATTCGTGATTATAGACGGTTTTACAAAATTTACGCGACTGTACGCAACAAAGACAACTAATACTAAAGAGGTAGTGACTGCGCTAAAAGACTATTTCAGGGCATACAGTTGGCCAAAATTCATTATTTCTTGTTTCTCTTGTTTCACCTCGAAAGAGTTCGATGAATTTTTAAACGAGAGTGTAATTAAACATATTAAAAACGCAACAGGCTAACTGTCAAGTTGAGAGAACGAAGAGGAGTCTTGGCCCAATGATAGCAAAGCTAATAGAACCAGGAAAAGGCTTACACTGGGACATGGTTTTAGAAGATGTAGAATATGTACTTAACAACACGCAACACAGAATCATCAATCAATTGCCAAGAACAATGTTGTTCGGCGTAGATCAAAGGGGAAGTTTAAGAGATGATTTGAAAGAAAATTAGAAGAGATAAGTGTCATACCAACAGGGAAGAACCTAGAAGAAATCAGAGCTGACGCAACGGAAAAGCAAAAACAAGACCAAGCTTATAACAAAAACAAATAGGACAAGAAAAATACCAAAAGAATAAAAAAGGTGACTATGTAATGTTAAAAAATTTCGACGGCACAGTAGTGGAAAATTAATACCTAAGAACAAAGGATCTTATATGATAGAGAAAGTTCTTAGAAACGATAGGTTTCTATTAAAGGACGTTGAAGGTTTCCAGATATCCCGTAATCCATCAAGGTGTTTGGAGCGCGCAAAATATAAAACACTGTGTTGCAAATGTAACCATAATAAAATGTAACAATCTGGCAGCTCTATAAATGTAATGTAACGATCTGGCACCTCTGATCGTATGTCAAAGTATCATAGCATGTAAGACTTCACTTCGTTTTAGACCGCAAAATAAATCGCGTCGTTGTTCTAATAAAAATCCAACATAAAATGCAGTGCATCGTCTTCTTCTAAAACTCACTAGTAAGAAAATTACAACAGGTTATGGGCCCAGTATAAGTAAATAAGAACACGTGAATAATAAATTGCAAAGCTGTGTAAAATGGCAGGCGCATTTATTAAGATTGAGCCATTGTGTGCGGAGAACTACGACACGTGGAAACTGCAGATGCGTGCCATATTAGTAAAAAACGAACTATGGAAGTATGTTGATGGAACGAAGATTTGCCCAGAAAATGCGGCAGATCAAGCTGTATGGAAAACATACGATGATAAGGCGTGCGCGGACATATTGTGGTCGATTAGCCCATCGGAGTTGGCTATAATCGAAGATTGTAATTCGGCGAAGGAATGCTGGTTGAAATTGCAGGAGACATTTCAATCAAAAGGGCCAGTGCGAAAAGCAAGCCTGCTAAAACGAGTGGCATTGTCGCGAATGAATGAAGGCGCTTGTGCGCTTAAAAAATTGAAGAGAACAGTGCAGATACAGCAGAAAACGATGAGCTTTCGCTAAACGCGTTAGAGATGTTCTTTCTGCCGATGAAAAAAATGGTTTGTGGTGCCTCGATAGTGGTTGCACGGCACACATGAGTTCAAATAAGAACATATTCATGGATATTGCAAAAGTCGAAAAGACTTTGCATTTGGCAAACAATAAGACCACACGGATTAGTGGCATTGGTAATGTTAAACTCGCAGTTAAGAAACAGCAGCAACGGGCTGACTTAACACTGAAAGATGTGTTCTATGTATCGTATTTTCGCCAAAGTTTGATGTCGGTTCGAAAATCACAGACAATGGTTTTGAAGTTCATTGTCGGAAAAATGAAGCACTTGTTATGAAAAATAACGAAATTTGGCTACGTGCGCAAAGATTCGGTAACTTGTACTACTTGAATGGCGAAAAGCATCAAGTGAATAGTATAATTCATGGTGGTCAAAACGACCTTGATCTAGAAACCCTCAAAGAAATTTTTACAAGGCTAGTGCAAAACAAATTGGAGCTACGTATGGACAAATGTGAACTTTGAATGACAAAGGCATAGAAGCGGTAAAAAATTTTCCAGTACCAGAGAAAACACATACCGTTCTATGTTTTCTTGGACTATGTTCATATTTTCGCAGGTTCATAAAAGATTATTCAAAAATAGCCAAACCGTTATATGACTTATAGAAAAGGATAAACATTTAGAGCTTACCGATAATGAATTAAATTGTTTTCAGGAACTTAAGGAAAAGTTAGTTGAATCACCGTATTAGTAATTTACGATTACAAGGATGAGATTGAGTTACACTGCGATGCCAGTGCTTTAGGTTTTGGTGCAGTGTTGCTTCAAAGGAAACAAGATGGAAAACTTCATCAACTTGAAATGCGAAAAGGAATAATTTATCGAAAAGCAAATGATGGTAGAATATTATTTTACGTACCAGAAGAGATGGAGGACCATGTATTATACAAATACCATAATGAAATAGGACACATAGGCAGAGACAAAATGGAAAATGTAAAAAGCAAAAGTTACTGGTTTCCCAAGATTAAGGATTGTGCTCACATTGAAAATTGTTTAAAATGCATAGCTTTCTCGCAAAAGACAGGAAGAGGGGAATATTTACTACATTGCATCCCTAAATGCAACAAGCCGTTTGAGATGGTACACATCGACCATTATGGACCTGTCGATTCGGGCAGATCAAAGAAACACATATTCGTGATTATAGACGGTTTTACAAAATTTACGCGACTGTACGCAACAAAGACAACTAATACTAAAGAGGTAGTGACTGCGCTAAAAGACTATTTCAGGCAAAATTCATTATTTCTTGTTTCTCTTGTTTCACCTCGAAAGAGTTCGATGCATTTTTAAACGAGAGTGTAATTAAACATATTAAAAACGCAACAGGCTAACTGTCAAGTTGAGAGAACGAAGAGGAGTCTTGGCCCAATGATAGCAAAGCTAATAGAACCAGGAAAAGGCTTACACTGGGACATGGTTTTAGAAGATGTAGAATATGTACTGAACAACACGCAACACAGAATCATCAATCAATTGCCAAGAACAATGTTGTTCGGCGTAGATCAAAGGGGAAGTTTAAGAGATGATTTGAAAGAAAATTAGAAGAGATAAGTGTCATACCAACAGGGAAGAACCTAGAAGAAATCAGAGCTGACGCAACGGAAAAGCAAAAACAAGACCAATCTTATAACAAAAACAAATAGGACAAGAAAAATACCAAAAGAATAAAAAAGGTGACTATGTAATGTTAAAAAATTTCGACAGCACAGTAGTAGAAAATTAATACCTAAGAACAAAGGATCTTATATGATAGAGAAAGTTCTTAGAAACGATAGGTTTCTATTAAAGGACGTTGAAGGTTTCCAGGTATCCCGTAATCCATCAAGGTGTTTGGAGCGCGCAAAATATAAAACACTGTGTTGCAAATGTAACCATAATAAAATGTAACAATCTGGCAGCTCTATAAATGTAATGTAACGATCTGGCACCTCTGATCGTATGTCAAAGTATCATAGCATGTAATACTTCACTTCGTTTTAGACCGTAAAATAAGTCGCGTCGTTGTTCTAATAAAAATCCAACATAAACTGCAGTGCATCGTCTTCTTACTTACTAACGCTGAAAAAAAAATCTAACTAGTAAGGAAATAACAACACACTGGTTGGAAAAAAGAAAAAGTCACACTAAAAAGGTATATTAAGTTAATAAAAAATAATAATAAAATTAAAATAACCTAGAATACGTTAGAGAACAAAGAAAAATTGTGTGTAACTTTAAGCGTGATCGAAAGAACCAAAACGTCAGGATGGCCGAGTTGTAGCAGGCCACCTCTAATACACTACGCTAGCAGACCCACCACTAACACTCTAACCAATAACGTTATACTCATGAAGGTTTTATACGTGCACTGTCTACTATTTTCTTCCGGCCGTGCTAAGGGAAATTGAAGTGGGGTCATCGGAATAGGCATGGGTCTAGACACGCTTCACAATAATAATAGTCGTAGACAGTATGGGAAATGGGAGGACCAAAGTCATAGCGGCTAAAGACATGTACATTGTGAAGAACTTGGTGAGGATGTTCTTCTTTATACCCTCCCGACCTGTAGAATTTAAGGAATCTGTGTAATTCTGCCCTATACATTTTAGTGCGTGTGATCGATTAGGTGCCCAATTTATAACAGTTTAATTTAATTTCTTGAACATTTTCTTTACTTGCAATAAGTTCGTGGATGCCTTCATGGCTTAATACTAACTTCATGCTTTTGTTCTTATTAATCTATTTACGTTATTTCTAATTATAATTTTTAATCACAATCATTACCAATTTTAGTTAGTGGAGATTTATTCTATTATGCGTGTTTGTTTGGTGTGTCTTAGTTTTTTTCTGGTTCTTTCTTTGTTTTATTTATTTAATTCTTTACTAGTTTTGGGATACCATCGTTAATTCTCGGCTAGGCCGTACTTACGCTTGTTCCATCGATAGGCCTGATGACGACGAGGTATGTGTAGGTGTATATTGATGAGTGTGTAAAAAAAAGAAACACCAAAGCGAACATAGCTTAAAAATATAAAGTTCATAAATATTATAAGTAGGAATTACCACTATTTAGTCCAAATTCAAAATTTCAAACTTATCCCTTTGATAAAATATTGCAAGAAATAGCAGGGAGCATCGCTTAGGTCGTTTCGCTAGC
>JAWNNV010000429.1:0-17812 GCA_035044485.1 Scaptomyza reducta
CGAACCTATAACTATGTCAAAACTTTCCGAACCTATAACTTTGTCAAAACTGAACCGATTTTCAAAAGGAAAGGCGTTTTAGTCGTGGCTCGATCTCAATAATTAAACCCAATTCATAGTTGGAAATGTTTTTTTTTTCGAAATTCATGTCAAAACTTTCCGAACCTATAAATATGTCAAAATTTTCACAACCTATAACTTTGTCAAAACTGAACCGATTTTCAAAAGGAAAGGCGTTTTAGTCGTGGCTCGATCTCAATAATTAATCCCAATTCATAGTTGGAAATATTTTTTTTTTCGAAATTCATGTTAAAACTTTCCGAACCTATAACTTTGCCAAATCTTTCCGAACCAATAACTATGTCAAAACTTTCCGAACCTATAACTTTGTCAAAACTGAACAGGTTTTCAAAAGGAAAGGCGTTGTAGTCGTGGCTCGATCTCAATAATTAAACCGAATTCATAGTTGCAAATGTTTTTTTTTTCGAAATTTATGTTAAAACTTTCAGAACCTATAACTTTGTCAAAACTTTCCGAACCTATAACTATGTCAAAGCTCTCCGAACTTATAACTTTGTCAAAACTAAACCGATTTTCAAAAGGAAAGCCGTTTTAGTCGTGGCTCGATCTCAATAATTAAACCCAATTCATAGTTGGAAATGTTTTTTTTTTCGAAATTCATGTTAAAATTTTCAGAACCTATAACTTTGTCAAAACTTTCCGAACCTATAACTATGTCAAAACTCCAACCTATAACTTTGTCAAAATGAACCGATTTTCACAAGGAAAGGCGTTTTAGTCGTCTGATCTAATAATTAAACCTCATTCATAGTTGCAAATGTTTTTTTTTTGAAATTCATGTTAAAACTTTCAGAACCTATAACTTTGTCAAACTCAGAACCTATAACTATGTAAAACTTTCCGAACCTATAACTTTGTCAAAACTGAACCGATTTTCAAAAGGAAAGGCGTTTTAGTCAGTGGCTCGATCTCAATAGTTAAACCGCATTCATAGTTAGCAAATGTTTTTTTTTTCGAAATTCATGTCAAAACTTTCCGAAGCCTATAACTATGTCAAAACTTTCAGAACCTATAACTTTGTCAAAACTGAACCGGTTTTCAAAAGGAAAGGCGTTTTAGTCGTGGCTCGATCTCAATAATTAAACCGCATTCATAGTTGGAAATGTTTTTTTTTTCGAAATTCATGTTAAAACTTTCCGAACCTATAACTTTGTCAAAACTTTCCGAACCTATAACTATGTCAAAACTTTCCGAACCTATAACTTTGTCAAAACTGAACCGGTTTTCAAAAGGAAAGGCGTTTTAGACGTGGCTCGATCTCAATAATTAAACCGAATTCATAGTTGGAAATGTTTTTTTTTTCGAAATTTATGAAAACTTTCCGAACCATAACTTGTCAAAACTTTCCGAACCTATAACTTTGTCAAAACTTTCCGAACCTATAACTTTGTCAAAACTGACCCGATTTTCAAAAGGAAAGGCGTTTTAGTCGTGGCTCGATCTCAATAATTAAACCGC
This sequence comes from Scaptomyza reducta, assembly GCA_035044485.1. Classification (NCBI taxonomy): domain Eukaryota; kingdom Metazoa; phylum Arthropoda; class Insecta; order Diptera; family Drosophilidae; genus Scaptomyza; species Scaptomyza reducta. The sequence goes on from JAWNNV010000429.1 coordinate 1,540, forward strand.
ATTCATAGTTGCAAATGTTTTTTTTTTCGAAATTCATGTCAAAACTTCCCGAACCTATAACTTTGTCAATTGTTTCCGAATCTTTAACTGTGTCAAAACTGAACCGATTTTCAAAAGGAAAGGCGTTTTAGTCGTGGCTCGATCTCAATAATTAAACCGCATTAATAGTTGGAAATGTTTTTTTTTTCGAAATTTATGTTAAAACTTTCCGAACCTATAACTTTGTCAAAACTTTCCGAACCTATAACTATGTCAAAACTTTCCGAACCTATAACTTTGTCAAAACTGAACCGATTTTCAAAAGGAAAGGCGTTTTAGTCGTGGCTCGATCTCAATAATTAAACCGAATTCATAGTTAGAAATGTTTTTTTTTTCGAAATTTATGTCAAAACTTTCCGAACCTATAAATTTGTCAAAACTTTCAGAACGTATAACTATGTTAAAACTTTCCGAACCTATAACTTTATAAATTTTTTCCGAACCTTTAATTGTGTCAAAACTTTCAGAACCTATAACTTTGTCAAAACTGAACCGATTTTCAAATGGAAAGGCGTTTTAGTCGTGGCTCGATCTCAATAATTAAACCGCATTCATAGTTGAATTTTTATTTTTTTTTCGAAATTTATGTTAAAACTTTCCGAACCTATAACTATGTCAAAACTTTCCGAACCTATAACTTTGTCAAAACTGAACCGATTTTCAAAAGGAAAGGCGTTTTAGTCGTGGCTCTATCTCAATAATTAAACCTCATTCGTAGTTGCAAATGTTTTTTTTTTCGAAATTCATGTTAAAACTTTCCGAACCTTTAATTTTGTCAATTTTTTCCGAATCTTTAACTGTGTCAAAACTTTCAGAACCTATAACTTTGTCAAAACTGAACCGATTTTCAAAAGGAAGGGCGTTTTAGTCGTGGCTCGATCACAATAATTAAACCGCATTCATAGTTGGTAATGTTTTTTTTTTCGAAATTCATGTTAAAACTTTCCGAACCTATAACTTTGTCAAAACTTTCCGAATCTAAACCTATGTCAAAACTTTCCGAACCTATAACTTTGTCAAAACTGAACCCATTTTCAAAAGGAAAGGCGTTTTAGTCGTGGCTCGATCTCAATAATTAAACCCAATTCATAGTGGCAAATGTTTTTTTTTTCGAAATTCATGTCAAAACTTTCCGAACCTATAACTTTGCCAAAACTTTCCGAACCAATAACTATGTCAAAACTTTCCGAACCTATAACTTTGTCAAAACTGAACCGGTTTTCAAAAGGAAAGGCGTTTTAGTCGTGCCTCGATCTCAATAATTAAACCGCATTCATAGATGGAAAAGTTTTTTTTTCGAAATTTATGTTAAAACTTTCCGAACCTATAACTTTGTCAAAACTTTCCGAACCTATAACTATGTCAAAACTTTCTGAACCTATAACTTTGTCAAAACTGAACCGATTTTCTAAAGGAAAGGCGTTTTAGTCGTGGCTCGATCTCAATAATTAAACCGCATTCATAGTTGGAAATGTTTTTTTTTTTCGAAATTTATGTTAAAACTTTCAGAACCTATAACTTTGTCAAAACTTTCAGAACCTATAACTATGTCAAAACTTTCCGAACCTATAACTTTGTTAAAACTGAACCGATTTTCAAAAGGAAAGGCGTTTTAGTCGTGGCTCGATCTCAATAATTAAACCGCATTCATAGTTGCAAATGTTTTTTTTTTCGAAATTCATGTCAAAACTTTCCGAACCTATAAACTATGTCAAAACTTTCCGAACCTATAACTTTGTCAAAACTGAACCGGTTTTCAAAAGGAAAGGCGTTTTAGTCGTGGCTCGATCTCAATAATTAAACCGCATTCATAGTTGGAAATGTTTTTTTTTCGAAATTTATGTTAAAACTTTCCGAACCTATAACTTTGTCAAAACTTTCCGAACCTATAACTATGTCAAAACTTTCCGAACCTATAACTTTGTCAAAACTGAACCGATTTTCAAAAGGAAAGGCCGTTTTAGTCGTGGCTCGATCTCAATAATTAAACCGCATTCATAGTTGGAAATGTTTTTTTTTTCGAAATTCATGTTAAAACTTTCCGAACCTATAACTTTGTCAAAACTTTCGAACCTATAACTATGTCAAAACTTTCCGAACCTATAACTTTGTCAAAACTGAACCGATTTTCAAAGGAAAGGCGTTTTAGTCGTGGCTCGATCTCAATAATTAAACCGCATTCATAGTTGCAAATGTTTTTTTTTGAAATTCATGTTAAAACTTTCCGAACCTATAACTTTGTCAAAACTTTCCGAACCTATAACTATGTCAAAACTTTCCGAACCTATAACTTTGTCAAAACTGAACCGATTTTCAAAAGAAAGGCGTTTTAGTCGTGGCTCGATCTCAATAATTAAACCGCATTCATAGTTGCAAATGTTTTTTTTTTCGAAATTCATGTCAAAACTTTCCGATCCTATAAATATGTCAAAACTTTCAGAACCTATAACTTTGTCAAAACTGAACCGATTTTCAAAAGGAAAGGCGTTTTAGTCGTGGCTCGATCTCAATAATTAAACCCATTCATAGTTGGAAATTTTTTTTTTGAATTCATGTAAAACTTTCCTTATCAAAACTTAAAATATGTCAAAACTTTCCGAACCTATAACTTTGTCAAAACTGAACCGTTTTCAAAAGGAAAGGCGTTTTAGTCGTGGCTTGATCTAATAATTAAACCCAATTCATAGTTGGAAATATTTTTTTTTCGAAATTCATGTTAAAACTTTCCGAACCTATAACTTTGCCAAAACTTTCCGAACCAATACTTGTCAAAACTTTCCAAACCTATAACTTTGTCAAAACTTTCAGAACGTATAACTATGTTAAAACTTTCCGAACCTATAACTTTATAAATTTTTTCCGAACCTTTAATTGTGTCAAAACTTTCAGAACCTATAACTTTGTCAAAACTGAACCGATTTTCAAAAGGAAAGGCATTTTAGTCGTGGCTCGATCTCAATAATTAAACCGCATTCATATTTGGAAATGTTTTTTTTTTCGAAATTTATGTTAAAACTTTCCGAACCTATAACTTTGTCAAAACTTTCAGAACCTATAACTATGTTAAAACTTTCCGAACCTATAACTTTATAAATTTTTTCCGAACCTTTAATTGTGTCAAAACTTTCAGAACCTATAACTTTGTCAAAACTGAACCGATTTTCAAAAGGAAAGGCGTTTTAGTCGTGGCTCGATCTCAATAATTAAACCGCATTCATAGTTGGAAATGTTTTTTTTTCGAAATTCATGTTAAAACTTTCCGAACCTGTAACTTTGTCAAAACTTTCCGAACCTATAACTATGTCAAAACTTTCCGAACCTATAACTTTGTCAAAACTGAACCGATTTTCAAAAGGAAAGGCGTTTTAGTCGTGGCTCGATCTCAATAATTAAACCGCATTCATAGTTGCAAATGTTTTTTTTTTCGAAATTTATGTTAAAACTTTCCGAACCTATAACTTTGTCAAAACTTTCCGAACCTATAACTATGTCAAAACTTTCCGAACCTATAACTTTGTCAAAACTGAACCGATTTTCAAAAGGAAAGGCGTTTTAGTCGTGGCTCGATCTCAATAATTAAACCGCATTCATAGTTGGTAATGTTTTTTTTTTTCGAAATTCATGTTAAAACTTTCCGAACCTGTAACTTTGTCAAAACTTTCCGAACCTATAACTATGTCAAAACTTTCCGAACCTATAACTTTGTCAAAACTGAACCGATTTTCAAAAGGAAAGGCGTTTTAGTCGTGGCTCGATCTCAATAATTAAACCCAATTCATAGTGGCAAATGTTTTTTTTTTCGAAATTCATGTCAAAACTTTCCGAACCTATAACTTTGCCAAAACTTTCCGAACCAATAACTATGTCAAAACTTTCCGAACCTATAACTTTGTCAAAACTGAACCGGTTTTCAAAAGGAAAGGCGTTTTAGTCGTGCCTCGATCTCAATAATTAAACCGCATTCATAGATGGAAAAGTTTTTTTTTCGAAATTTATGTTAAAACTTTCCGAACCTATAACTTTGTCAAAACTTTCCGAACCTATAACTATGTCAAAACTTTCTGAACCTATAACTTTGTCAAAACTGAACCGATTTTCTAAAGGAAAGGCGTTTTAGTCGTGGCTCGATCTCAATAATTAAACCGCATTCATAGTTGGAAATGTTTTTTTTTTTCGAAATTTATGTTAAAACTTTCAGAACCTATAACTTTGTCAAAACTTTCAGAACCTATAACTATGTCAAAACTTTCCGAACCTATAACTTTGTTAAAACTGAACCGATTTTCAAAAGGAAAGGCGTTTTAGTCGTGGCTCGATCTCAATAATTAAACCGCATTCATAGTTGCAAATGTTTTTTTTTCGAAATTCATGTTAAAACTTTCCGAACCTAAAACTTTGTCAATTTTTTCCGAATCTTTAACAGTATCAAAACTTTCCGAAGCTATAACTTTGTCAAAACTGAACCGATTTTCAAAAGAAAAGGCCTTTTTATTCGTGGCTCGATCTCAATAATTAAACCGCATTCATAGTTGGAATTTTTTTTTTTCGAAATTCATGTTAAAACTTTCCGAACCTATAACTTTGCCAAAACTTTCCGAACCAATAACTATGTCAAAACTTTCCAAACCTATAACTTTGTCAAAACTGAACCGATTTTCAAAAGAAAAGGCGTTTTAGTCGTGGCTCGATCTCAATAATTAAACTGCATTCATAGTTGCAAATGTGGTTTTTTTTTTCTTAATTTCATGTCAAAACTTTCCGAACCTATAAATATGTCAAAACTTTCCGAACCTATATTTTTATCAATTTTTTCCGAACCTTTAATTGTGTCAAAACTTTCAGAACCTATAACTTTGTCAAAACTGAACCGATTTTCAAAAGGAAAGGCATTTTAGTCGTGGCTCGAACTTAATAATTAAACCGCATTCATAGTTGGAATTTTTTTTTTTTAAATTTATGTTAAAACTTTCAGAACCTATAACTTTGTCAAAACTTTCCGAACCTATAAATATGTCAAAACTTTCCGAACCTGTTACTTTGTCAAAACTGAACCGATTTTCAAAAGGAAAGGCGTTTTAGTCGTGGCTCGATCTCAATAATTAAACCGCATTCATAGTTGGTAATGTTTTTTTTTTCGAAATTCATGTTAAAACTTCCCGAACCTTGTCAAAATTTTCCGAACCTATAACTATGTCAAAACTTTCCGAACCTATAACTTTGTCAAAACTGAAGCGATTTTCAAAAAGGAAAGGCGTTTTAGTCGTGGCTCGATCTCAATAATTAAACCGCATTCATAGTTGCAAATGTTTTTTTTTTCGAAATTCATGTCAAAACTTTCCGATCCTATAAATATGTCAAAACTTTCAGAACCTATAACTTTGTCAAAACTGAACCGATTTTCAAAAGGAAAGGCGTTTTAGTCGTGGCTCGATTTCAATAATCAAACCCAATTCATAGTTGGAAATATTTTTTTTTCGAAATTCATGTTAAAACTTTCCGAACCTATAACTTTATCAAAACTTTCCGAACCAATAACTATGTCAAAACTTTCCAAACCTATAACTTTGTCAAAACTGAACCGATTTTCAAAATGAAAGGCGTTTTAGTCGTGGCTCGATCTCAATAATTAAACCGCATTCATAGTTGGAAATATATTTTTTTCAAAATTTATGTTAAAACTTTCCGAACCTATAACTTTGTCAAAACTTTCCGAACCTATAACTATGTCAAAACTTTCCGAACCTATAACTTTGTCAAAACTGAACCGATTTTTAAAAGGAAAGGCGTTTTAGTCGTGGCTCGATCTCAATAATTAAACCGCATTCATAGTTGCAAATGTTTTTTTTTTCGAAATTCATGTTAAAACTTTCCGAACCTATAACTTTGTCAATTTTTTCCGAATCTTTAACTGTGTCAAAACTTTTCGAACCTATAACTTTGTCAAAACTGAACCGATTTTCAAAAGAAAAGGCCTTTTTATTCATGGCTCGATCTCAATAATTAAACTGCATTCATAGTTGCAAATGTTTTTTTTTCGAAATTCATGTTAAAACTTTCCGAACCTATACCTTTGCCAAAACTTTCCGAACCAATAACTATGTCAAAACTTTCCGAACCTATAACTTTGTCAAAACTGAACCGATTTTCTAAAGGAAAGGCGTTTTAGTCGTGGCTCGATCTCAATAATTAAACCGCATTCATAGTTGGAAATGTTTTTTTTTTCGAAATTTATGTTAAAACTTTCCGAACCTATAACTTTGTCAAAACTTTCAGAACCTATAACTATGTCAAAACTTTCCGAACCTATAACTTTGTCAAAACTGAACCGATTTTCAAAAGGAAAGGCGTTTTAGTCGTGGCTCGATCTCAATAATTAAACCGCATTCATAGTTGGAAATGTTTTTTTTTGAAATTTATGTTAAAACTTTCCGAACCTATAACTTTGTCAAAACTTTCCGAACCTATAACTATGTCAAAACTTTCCGAACCTATAACTTTGTCAAAACTGAAGCGATTTTCAAAAAGAAAAGGCGTTTTAGTCGTGGCTCGATCTCAATAATTAAACCGCATTCATAGTTGCACATGTTTTTTTTTTCGAAATTCATGTCAAAACTTTCCGATCCTATAAATATGTCAAAACTTTCAGAACCTATAACTTTGTCAAAACTGAACCGATTTTCAGAAGGAAAGGCGTTTTAGTCGTGGCTCGATCTCAATAATTAAACCGCATTCATAGTTGGAAATTTTTTTTTTTGAAATTCATGTTAAAACTTTCCGAACCTATAACTTTGTCAAAACTTTCCGAACCTATAACTATGTCAAAACTTTCCGAACCTATAACTTTGTCAAAACTGAACCGATTTTCAAAAGGAAAGGCGTTTTAGTCGTGGCTCGATCTCAATAAATAAGCCGCATTCATAGTTAGAAATGTTTTTTTATTTCGAAATTCATGTTAAAACTTCCCGAACCTTGTCAAAATTTTCCGAACCTATAACTATGTCAAAACTTTCCGAACCTATAACTTTGTCAAAACTGAAGCGATTTTCAAAAGGAAAGGCGTTTTAGTCGTGGCTCGATCTCAATAATTAAACCGCATTCATAGTTGCAAATGTTTTTTTTTCGAAATTCATGTCAAAACTTTCCGATCCTATAAATATGTCAAAACTTTCAGAACCTATAACTTTGTCAAAACTGAACCGATTTTCAAAAGGAAAGGCGTTTTAGTCGTGGCTCGATTTCAATAATCAAACCCAATTCATAGTTGGAAATATTTTTTTTTCGAAATTCATGTTAAAACTTTCCGAACCTATAACTTTGCCAAAACTTTCCGAACCAATAACTATGTCAAAACTTTCCAAACCTATAACTTTGTCAAAACTGAACCGATTTTCAAAATGAAAGGCGTTTTAGTCGTGGCTCGATCTCAATAATTAAACCGCATTCATAGTTGGAAATATATTTTTTTCAAAATTTATGTTAAAACTTTCCGAACCTATAACTTTGTCAAAACTTTCCGAACCTATAACTATGTCAAAACTTTCCGAACCTATAACTTTGTCAAAACTGAACCGATTTTTAAAAGGAAAGGCGTTTTAGTCGTGGCTCGATCTCAATAATTAAACCGCATTCATAGTTGCAAATGTTTTTTTTTTCGAAATTCATGTTAAAACTTTCCGAACCTATAACTTTGTCAATTTTTTCCGAATCTTTAACTGTGTCAAAACTTTTCGAACCTATAACTTTGTCAAAACTGAACCGATTTTCAAAAGAAAAGGCCTTTTTATTCATGGCTCGATCTCAATAATTAAACCGCATTCATAGTTGCAAATGTTTTTTTTTTCGAAATTCATGTTAAAACTTTCCGAACCTATAACTTTGCCAAAACTTTCCGAACCAATAACTATGTCAAAACTTTCCAATCCTATAACTTTGTCAAAACTGAACCGGTTTTCAAAAGGCAAGGCGTTTTAGTCGTGCCTCGATCTCAATAATTAAACCGCATTCATAGTTGGAAAAGTTTTTTTTTATCGAAATTTATGTTAAAACTTTCCGAACCTATACCTTTGTCAAAACTTTCCGAACCTATAACTATGTCAAAACTTTCAGAACCTATAACTTTGTCAAAACTGAACCGATTTTCTAAAGGAAAGGCGTTTTAGTCGTGGCTCGATCTCAATAATTAAACCGCATTCATAGTTGGAAATGTTTTTTTTTTTCGAAATTTATGTTAAAACTTTCCGAACCTATAACTTTGTCAAAACTTTCAGAACCTATAACTATGTCAAAACTTTCCGAACCTATAACTTTGTCAAAACTGAACCGATTTTCAAAGGAAAGGCGTTTTAGTCGTGGCTCGATCTCAATAATTAAACCGCATTCATAGTTGGAAATGTTTTTTTTTGAAATTTATGTTAAAACTTTCCGAACCTATAACTTTGTCAAAACTTTCCGAACCTATAACTATGTCAAAACTTTCCGAACCTATAACTTTGTCAAAACTGAAGCGATTTTCAAAAAGAAAAGGCGTTTTAGTCGTGGCTCGATCTCAATAATTAAACCGCATTCATAGTTGCACATGTTTTTTTTTTCGAAATTCATGTCAAAACTTTCCGATCCTATAAATATGTCAAAACTTTCAGAACCTATAACTTTGTCAAAACTGAACCGATTTTCAGAAGGAAAGGCGTTTTAGTCGTGGCTCGATCTCAATAATTAAACCGCATTCATAGTTGGAAATTATTTTTTTTTCGAAATTCATGTTAAAACTTTCCGAACCTATAACTTTGTCAGAATTTTCCGAACCTATAACTATGTCAAAACTTTCCGAACCTATAACTTTGTCAAAACTGAACCGATTTTTAAAAGGAAAGGCGTTTTAGTCGTGGCTCGATCTCAATAAATAAGCCGCATTCATAGTTAGAAATGTTTTTTTTTATTTCGAAATTCATGTTAAAACTTCCCAAACCTTTTCAAAATTTTCCGAACCTATAACTATGTCAAAACTTTCCGAACCTATAACTTTGTCAAAACTGAAGCGATTTTCAAAAGGAAAGGCGTTTTAGTCGTGGCTCGATCTCAATAATTAAACCGCATTCATAGTTGCAAATGTTTTTTTTTTCGAAATTCATGTCAAAACTTTCCGATCCTATAAATATGTCAAAACTTTCAGAACCTATAACTTTGTCAAAACTGAACCGATTTTCAAAAGGAAAGGCGTTTTAGTCGTGGCTCGATTTCAATAATCAAACCCAATTCATAGTTGGAAATATTTTTTTTTCGAAATTCATGTTAAAACTTTCCGAACCTATAACTTTGCCAAAACTTTCCGAACCAATAACTATGTCAAAACTTTCCAAACCTATAACTTTGTCAAAACTGAACCGATTTTCAAAATGAAAGGCGTTTTAGTCGTGGCTCGATCTCAATAATTAAACCGCATTCATAGTTGGAAATATATTTTTTTCAAAATTTATGTTATAACTTTCCGAACCTATAACTTTGTCAAAACTTTCCGAACCTATAACTATGTCAAAACTATCCGAACCTATAACTTTGTCAAAACTGAACCGATTTTTAAAAGGAAAGGCGTTTTAGTCGTGGCTCGATCTCAATAATTAAACCGCATTCATAGTTGGAAAAGTTTTTTTTTTCGAAATTTATGTTAAAACTTTCCGAACCTATAACTTTGTCAATTTTTTCCGAATCTTTAACTGTGTCAAAACTTTCCGAACCTATAACTTTGTCAAAACTGAACCGGTTTTCAAAAGAAAAGACCTTTTTATTCGTGGCTCGATCTCAATAATTAAACCGCATTCATAGTTGGAATTTTTTTTTTTTCGAAATTCATGTTAAAACTTTCCGAACCTATAACTTTGCCAAAACTTTCCGAACCAATAACTATGTCAAAACTTTCCAATCCTATAACTTTGTCAAAACTGAACCGGTTTTCAAAAGGAAAGGCGTTTTAGTCGTGCCTCGATCTCAATAATTAAACCGCATTCATAGTTGGAAAAGTTTTTTTTTTCGAAATTTATGTTAAAACTTTCCGAACCTATAACTTTGTCAAAACTTTCCGAACCTATAACTATGTCAAAACTATCCGAACCTATAACTTTGTCAAAACTGAACCGATTTTTAAAAAGGAAAGGCGTTTTAGTCGTGGCTCGATCTCAATAATTAAACCGCATTCATAGTTGCAAATGTTTTTTTTTTCGAAATTCATGTTAAAACTTTCCGAACCTATAACTTTGTCAATTTTTTCCGAATCTTTAACTGTGTCAAAACTTTCCGAACCTATAACTTTGTCAAAACTGAACCGATTTTCAAAAGGAAAGACCTTTTTATTCGTGGCTCGATCTCAATAATTAAACCGCATTCATAGTTGAAATTTTTTTTTTTTCGAAATTCATGTCAAAACTTTCCGAACCTATAAATATGTCAAAACTTTCAGAACCTATAACTTTGTCAAAACTGAACCGATTTTCAAAAGGAAAGGCGTTTTAGTCGTGGCTCGATTTCAATAATTAAACCGAATTCATAGTTGGAAATATTTTTTTTTTCGAAATTCATGTTAAAACTTTCCGAACCTATAACTTTGTCAAAACTTTCCGAACCAATAACTATGTCAAAACTTTCCAAACCTATAACTTTGTCAAAACTGAACCGATTTTCAAAAGGAAAGGCGTTTTAGTCGTGGCTCGATCTCAATAATTAAACCGCATTCATAGTTGGAAATATTTTTTTTTCGAAATTTATGTTAAAACTTTCCGAACCTATAACTTTGTCAAAACTTTCCGAACCTATAACTATGTCAAAACTTTCCGAACCTATAACTTTGTCAAAACTGAACCGATTTTTAAAAGGAAAGGCGTTTTAGTCGTGGCTCGATCTCAATAATTAAACCGCATTCATAGTTGAAATGTTTTTTTTTTCGAAATTCATGTTAAAACTTTCCGAACCTATAACTTTGTCAAAACTTTTCCGAACCTATAACTATGTCAAAACTTTCCGAACCTATAACTTTGTCAAAACTGAACCGATTTTCAAAAGAAAAGGCGTTTTAGTCGTGGCTCGATCTCAATAATTAAACCGCATTCATAGTTGCAAATGTTTTTTTTTCGAAATTCATGTTAAAACTTTCCGAACCTATAACTTTGCAATTTCCGAATCTAACTTGTCAAAACTTTCCGAACCTATAACTTTGTCAAAACTGAACCGATTTTCAAAAGGAAAGGCGTTTTAGTCGTGGCTCGATCTCAATAATTAAACCGCATTCATAGTTGGAAATTTTTTTTTTTCGAAATTCATGTTAAAACTTTCCGAACCTATAACTTTGTCAAAACTTTCCGAACCTATAACTATGTCAAAACTTTCCGAACCTATAACTTTGTCAAAACTGAACCGATTTTCAAAAGGAAAGGCGTTTTAGTCGTGGCTCGATCTCAATAATTAAACCGCATTCATAGTTGGAAATGTTTTTTTTTTCGAAATTTATGTTAAAACTTTCCGAACCTATAACTTTGTCAAAACTTTCAGAACCTATAACTATGTCAAAACTTTCCGAACCTATAACTTTGTCAAAACTGAACCGATTTTCAAAAGGAAAGGCGTTTTAGTCGTGGCTCGATCTCAATAATTAAACCGCATTCATAGTTGGAAATGTTTTTTTTTCGAAATTTATGTTAAAACTTTCCGAACCTATAACTTTGTCAAAACTTTCCGAACCTATAACTATGTCAAAACTTTCCGAACCTATAACTTTGTCAAAACTGAACCGATTTTCAAAAGGAAAGGCGTTTTAGTCGTGGCTCGATCTCAATAATTAAACCGCATTCATAGTTGGAAATGTTTTTTTTTTTCGAAATTCATGTCAAAACTTTCCGATCCTATAAATATGTCAAAACTTTCAGAACCTATAACTTTGTCAAAACTGAACCGATTTTCAAAAGGAAAGGCGTTTTAGTCGTGGCTCGATCTCAATAATTAAACCGCATTCATAGTTGGAAATTATTTTTTTTTCGAAATTCATGTTAAAACTTTCCGAACCTATAACTTTGTCAAAATTTTCCGAACCTATAACTATGTCAAAACTTTCCGAACCTATAACTTTGTCAAAACTGAACCGATTTTTAAAAGGAAAGGCGTTTTAGTCGTGGCTCGATCTCAATAATTAAACCGCATTCATAGTTGGAAATGTTTTTTTTTATTTCGAAATTCATGTTAAAACTTTCCGAACACTTTTCAAAATTTTCCGAACCTATAACTATGTCAAAACTTTCCGAACCTATAACTTTGTCAAAACTGAAGCGATTTTCAAAAAGGAAAGGCGTTTTAGTCGTGGCTCGATCTCAATAATTAAACCGCATTCATAGTTGCAAATGTTTTTTTTTTCGAAATTCATGTCAAAACTTTCCGATCCTATAAATATGTCAAAACTTTCAGAACCTATAACTTTGTCAAAACTGAACCGATTTTCAAAAGGAAAGGCGTTTTAGTCGTGGCTCGATTTCAATAATTAAACCGAATTCATAGTTGGAAATATTTTTTTTTCGAAATTCATGTTAAAACTTTCCGAACCTATAACTTTGTCAAAACTTTCCGAACCAATAACTATGTCAAAACTTTCCAAACCTATAACTTTGTCAAAACTGAACCGATTTTCAAAAGGAAAGGCGTTTTAGTCGTGGCTCGATCTCAATAATTAAACCGCATTCATAGTTGGAAATATTTTTTTTTTCGAAATTTATGTTAAAACTTTCCGAACCTATAACTTTGTCAAAACTTTCCGAACCTATAACTATGTCAAAACTTTCCGAACCTATAACTTTGTCAAAACTGAACCGATTTTTAAAAGGAAAGGCGTTTTAGTCGTGGCTCGATCTCAATAATTAAACCGCATTCATAGTTGGAAATGTTTTTTTTTTCGAAATTTATGTTAAAACTTTCCGAACCTATAACTTTGTCAAATTTTTCCGAATCTTTAACTGTGTCAAAACTTTCCGAACCTATAACTTTGTCAAAACTGAACCGGTTTTCAAAAGAAAAGACCTTTTTATTCGTGGCTCGATCTCAATAATTAAACCGCATTCATAGTTGGAATTTTTTTTTTCGAAATTCATGTTAAAACTTTCCGAACCTATAACTTTGCCAAAACTTTCCGAACCAATAACTATGTCAAAACTTTCCAATCCTATAACTTTGTCAAAACTGAACCGGTTTTCAAAAGGAAAGGCGTTTTAGTCGTGCCTCGATCTCAATAATTAAACCGCATTCATAGTTGGAAAAGTTTTTTTTTCGAAATTTATGTTAAAACTTTCCGAACCTATAACTTTGTCAAAACTTTCCGAACCTATAACTATGTCAAAACTATCCGAACCTATAACTTTGTCAAAACTGAACCGATTTTTAAAAGGAAAGGCGTTTTAAGTAGTGGCTCGATCTCAATAATTAAACCGCATTCATAGTTGCAAATGTTTTTTTTTTCGAAATTCATGTTAAAACTTTCCGAACCTATAACTTTGTCAATTTTTTCCGAATCTTTAACTGTGTCAAAACTTTCCGAACCTATAACTTTGTCAAAACTGAACCGATTTTCAAAAGAAAATACCTTTTTATTCGTGGCTCGATCTCAATAATTAAACCGCATTCATAGTTGGAATTTTTTTTTTTTCGAAATTCATGTTAAAACTTTTCGAACCTATAACTTTGCCAAAACTTTCCGAACCAATAACTATGTCAAAACTTTCCAATCCTATAACTTTGTCAAAACTGAACCGGTTTTCAAAAGGACAGGCGTTTTAGTCGTGCCTCGATCTCAATAATTAAACCGCATTCATAGTTGGAAAAGTTTTTTTTTTCGAAATTTATGTTAAAACTTTCCGAACCTATAACTTTGTCAAAACTTTCAGAACCTATAACTATGTCAAAACTTTCCGAACCTATAACTTTGTGCAAAACTGAACCGATTTTCAAAAGGAAAGGCGTTTTAGTCGTGGCTCGATCTCAATAATTGAACCGCATTCATAGTTGGAAATGTTTTTTTTGAAATTTATGTTAAAACTTTCCGAACCTATAACTTTGTCAAAACTTTCCGAACCTATAACTATGTCAAAACTTTCCGAACCTATAACTTTGTCAAAACTGAAGCGATTTTCAAAAAGAAAAGGCGTTTTAGTCGTGGCTCGACCTCAATAATTAAACCGCATTCATAGTTGCACATGTTTTTTTTTTCGAAATTCATGTCAAAACTTTCCGATCCTATAAATATGTCGAAACTGTCAGAACCTATAACTTTGTCAAAACTGAACCGATTTTCAAAAGGAAAGGCGTTTGAGTCGTGGCTCGATCTCAATAATTAAACCGCATTCATAGTTGGAAATATTTTTTTTCGAAATTCATGTTAAAACTTTCCGAACCTATAACTTTGTCAGAATTTTCCGAACCTATAACTATGTCAAAACTTTCCGAACCTATAACTTTGTCAAAAATGTACCGATTTTCAAAAGGAAAGGCGTTTTAGTCGTGGCTCGATCTCAATAAATAAGCCGCATTCATAGTTAGAAATGTTTTTTTTTTATTTCGAAATTCATGTCAAATCTTTCCGAACCTATAACTTTGTCAATTTTTCCGAACCTTTAATTGTGTCAAAACTTTCAGAACCTATAACTTTGTCAAAACTGAACCGATTTTCAAAAGGAAAGGCATTTTTGTCGTGGCTCTATCTCAATAATTAAACCGCATTCATAGTTGGAGTTTTTTTTTTTTTAAATTTATGTTAAAACTTTCAGAACCTATAACTTTGCCAAAACTGAACCGATTTTCTAAAGGAAAGGCGTTTTAGTCGTGGCTCGATCTCAATAATTAAACCGCATTCATAGTGGCAAATGTTTTTTTTTTCGAAATTCATGTCAAAACTTTCCGAACCTATAAATATGTAATAACTTTCAGAACCTATAACTTTGTCAAAACTGAACCGGTTTTCAAACGGAAAGGCGTTTTAGTCGTGGCTCGATCTCAATAGTTAAACCGCATTCATAGTTAGAAATGTTTTTTTTTTCGAAATTCATGTCAAATTTTTCCGAACCTATAACTTTGTCAATTTTCTCGGAACCTTTAATTGTGTCAAAACTTTCAGAACCTATAACTTTGTCAAAACTTTCCGAATCTATAAATATGTCAAAACTTTCCGAACCTATAACTTTGTCAAAACTGAACCGGTTTTCAAACGGAAAGGCGTTTTAGTCGTGGCTCGATCTCAATAATTAAACCGCATTCATAGTTGGAAATATTTTTTTTTCGAAATTCATGTTAAAACTTTCCGAACCTATAACTTTGCCAAAACTTTCCGAACCAATAACTATGTCAAAACTTTCCAAACCTATAACTTTGTCAAAACTGAACCGATTTTCAAAATGAAAGGCGTTTTAGTCGTGGCTCGATCTCAATAATTAAACCGCATTCATAGTTGGAAATATATTTTTTTCAAAATTTATGTTAAAACTTTCCGAACCTATAACTTTGTCAAAACTTTCCGAACCTATAACTATGTCAAAACTATCCGAACCTATAACTTTGTCAAAACTGAACCGATTTTTAAAAGGAAAGGCGTTTTAGTCGTGGCTCGATCTCAATAATTAAACCGCATTCATAGTTGGAAAAGTTTTTTTTTTCGAAATTTATGTTAAAACTTTCCGAACCTATAACTTTGTCAATTTTTTCCGAACTTTAACTGTGTCAAAACTTTCCGAACCTATAACTTTGTCAAAACTGAACCGATTTTCAAAAGAAAAGACCTTTTTATTCGTGGCTCGATCTCAATAATTAAACCGCATTCATAGTTGGAATGTTTTTTTTTTCGAAATTCATGTTAAAACTTTCCGAACCTATAACTTTGCCAAAACTTTCCGAACCAATAACTATGTCAAAACTTTCCAATCCTATAACTTTGTCAAAACTGAACCGGTTTTCAAAAAGAAAGGCGTTTTAGTCGTGCCTCGATCTCAATAATTAAACCGCATTCATAGTTGGAAAAGTTTTTTTTTTCGAAATTTATGTTAAAACTTTCCGAACCTATAACTTTGTCAAAACTTTCCGAACCTATAACTATGTCAAAACTTTCAGAACCTATAACTTTGTCAAAACTGAACCGATTTTCTAAAGGAAAGGCGTTTTAGTCGTGGCTCGATCTCAATAATTAAACCGCATTCATAGTTGGAAATGTTTTTTTTTTCGAAAT